>JASVER010000020.1:6615629-6663959 GCA_030449065.1 Oceanodroma leucorhoa | reverse complement strand
GGACGAGAGGAAATGGCCTCAAGTTGCGCCAGGGAAGGTTTAGATTGGATATTAGGAAAAATTTCTTCACTGAAAGGGTAGTCAGGCATTGGAACAGGCTGCCCAGTGAAGTGGTGGAGTCACCATCCCTGGAGGTGTTCAAAAAACGTGTGGATGAGGTGCTTCAGGACWTRVTTTAGWGGGSATTTGTACTGGGTTGATGGTTGGACTCGATGATCTTAGAGGTCTTTTCCAACCTTAATGATTCTATGATTCTATGATTCTATGATTTAATGACTTGGAAAGTACGTGTTTTACGGAGTCAGTTATGCACTACTTTCCATTCTTCTTTAAAATTTCTTTTCTTTTTTGGCCTTAAATAAATGTGTTTCTCTGTCCACAGCTTTGAAAACATAAATGCTCTGACTCCRTATTTACTCCATATGTAAAGGAAGCACTTCAGGGAATTTAGCTCTTGGGAGTCAACACCAAAGCTGTCAAGTGGTACAGAATTATACAAAAAGCTCTTTTTTCCTTAACACCTGCTTCCCAGCTAAATTTCCAGCTCCCATTCTGAAAAAAAGTCTCCCAAACCCAAACAAATCCCCAGTGACATAATTGACAGGTGCTATTTGAGGGAAGTGTAGTGAAGGAGGTGAAGACAGGGGTGTGGTACCATGKCAGAAGCAGTTAGCATTGGTAGATAACAAGATCGACATGTTGATAAACTCCATTTCTTTCAGTGCTTCCCTGGAGGAATTAACAGCATGAAGTTTTAGGAGTTTAGCATTTAATTTCTGTGAATTCCTGGGTTTATTGGAATGACTAAAAAATGACGGTGCAAGTGTGAAACTGCATCTCTGTGCTACTTAACGGATACTGTCTGGTGAGAGTATTTACTGCTTAAGACTCTGACTGTACTTTCCTGTCTTTGCCTTAAGAATTACTCAAGGGAAAGGACTCATGCCTGATGGTACCAGCAGATTCACCTGCAAAGGAAAGCAGATTTACCACTTCATGGGGACTAGCACCTTCTCCGAGTATACTGTGGTGGCTGATATCTCAGTAGCCAAGATAGATGCTGCAGCACCTCTCGATAAAGTGTGCCTGCTGGGTTGTGGCATCTCTACTGGCTATGGGGCTGCTGTTAACACTGCTAAGGTAAAGGCTGTGGTTGCCTCTGGCTTTTCTCCGTATCTCTATCTGAGCCAAGGTACACAGATAGCTTAGGGACTAGATTAGAACTGTAAACATGATGTACCAAACTTCTGTTTCTTCTTTCTCTTCAACTGGTGAAGTTTAGCAAAGAATTTCTAACTTCTCCATAAAGGCCAGATCAGGTTAGAAGAACCGGATGCCCTTTAGAGGAAATCCAGGTAGRAGATTCTGCATCCCTTTTGATACCAGCTATATATAAATTACTTTTCCAATTCATCTTAATCTTGCTGCAAGTCCTTCTGACAGTTTGAAGCTCAGGGTGAGAGAGAGCTGGTAGGTGAGTGTGCATGAGTCTAGGGCAGGTCATGGGAGTCGAGTCTTTGGGCAGAAAGAAAAGCTTAGTACCTAACGAGCTTTTGGACGAAATACCTGTATAGCTTCCCTTGTCTAACTGATAAAGTCTTGTAGCCATATATATTTGCTTCCATGTTTCCTTCATTACAGACTTCTTAACCTGTGTTTCCCACTCATGTGGAAGGATGAATTTTCTCTGTGTTGCTTATGGCTCTTACTCCTAGGTGGAACCTGGCTCTACGTGTGCTGTCTTTGGTTTAGGAGGAGTTGGGCTGGCAGTTATTATGGGCTGTAAAGTAGCAGGAGCATCCCGGATCATTGGCATCGACCTTAACAAGGATAAGTATGCCAAAGCCAAAGAGTTTGGAGCTACTGAGTGCATTAGCCCTCAAGACTTCAAGAAGCCCATACAGGAGGTGCTGGCTGAGATGACCGATGGTGGTGTAGACTACTCATTTGAGTGCATTGGTAACGTTGGAGTCATGGTGAGTGTTCACATAACAGTAGTATGTAGCATGAGGGGATAGCTAGCTGCCACTTAGTTRTTTAGCTAAATAGCAAAATGAGCTGCTTTCTTGTTACAGAAAACATGCCATACCAATTTATTTTTTTAAATAGTAATGATAACTGCTATGACCAAAAAGGCCAATTTACATCCAATCCTAATTATGTAATGAAAGCAGACGCTACTTCTTAGGTTGAAAACAGCRCTTACAATTTACAAACTTTTTCCTTAATGGGAGTTCTTTGAAATTCTGAGTTTTCATATGTTGACAGTTGAAAAATTAACAAAACCAACATGAAACATAATGTACAATGAACAGTAAAATCTCAAGGATGGCTGAGTATTTCTGTAATTCCTCAAATAATGAATTTAACCTTTGGAAATGCAGAAGTATTACTGAGTGTAAGGCTAGGTTTTCAGGAATTACAGCAGCATTCCTAACTGTAAGTAACATGGCCTACATTGTCTCTGATTACAGTTTATCCCAGCTCCCAGTGGGAGTTCAGAGTGACTTCTCTGGAAGCCAGATGGGATATAAAAAGAGCAAAGTGAATCTTTAACAGTGTAAGGAGTCTGAACCAATGGAGAATTTAATGTAATTTTCAGTGCATTTATTGCTCCTGAAACACTACTGTGGTGATTCATTAACTGGGGGAAAGGAAGTGCAACCTGTGCCAGTCTAGGCAGCATAAACGTTAGCAAYAAACACTCTGCTTTGTCCTATCCATCTGTGAAGAGGGCTGCCTTGGAAGCCTGCCACAAAGGCTGGGGAGTCAGTGTGATAGTCGGAGTAGCTGCTGCTGGTCAGGAGATCTCCACACGGCCGTTCCAACTAGTAACTGGGCGGACATGGAAAGGGACCGCATTTGGAGGTAACTCTCTTTTGGTATGGGGATAAAAATAATTTACTATGGGTTAAAGCTGGGAAGAGCACACCGCCTTGCTTTTGCTTGTGCAGGAAATGTACTGACAGGGTATTCATAAATGCTGTGTTGACTTTTAAGATATTAAAATCTGATATTCCTACAGACAGGCTACAGATAAACACATTGGTATGATATCTCACATATTCTGAAGAGAGACTATAACTATATGCTATTCAGTACTAAAGGAGTGATATAGAGGGATTGCTTTATCACCAGGTGAAGGTTTGGTTCAGTTTGGTCCAGTGAAAGGACCTAGTCTTTGGGGAGATGGGAACTCACACAAATGCATGTGTTGCTTAATCACTAAGCAAATTGTGAGGTGAACGTGGGAATGTGCTATAGAGAGCTTTAAAATAAAAAGCAACAAGTGCTTGATGCACATTTTCTTCTGTCAAACCAAAACCACGTTGAGACTTTTACACCTACTGATAACTTGGGGCTTCAGTAATTGCTGAAGTTCATGGAAGTATCCAAACTCAATGTTGTTATTACACTGCCCTTTTTCCAAGTAATACAAAACTTAGTTGGATTACAAAGATACACAGAGGGGCTGATAGAGATGCCTCGTGCATGCTTTCCTAGGTGAGGGCTGCCGTTATGTTGAATGCTGACATACCTAGTGAAAGGTTAGTGCACTTACGTGTTTGGATAATGTGTGCTCTTGCCAGACCTAGTTGTCCTCTTGCATTCCTTCCTTACTGCCTGCCTAGGGCAGGAGGGACAAACATGTCACTGATCTCAGTTCCTTTTCATATTTATCACACAAGTGCCCATGTAAGGGTTGTATTTTGTCTTTCTCTCTGTTTTCTGAGGTGGGTGGAAAGGGGAAAAACAAATGCATGCTTTCTGTCTTTCAGGTTGGAAGAGCGTAGACAATGTACCGAAACTGGTGACTGACTACATGTCCAAAAAGATCAAGGTTGATGAATTTGTGACTCACAACCTGCCTTTTGACAAAATTAATGAGGCTTTTGAGCTGATGCATACAGGCAAGAGGTAATCTTCATAATATTGAAAGGTGTAGAAGACATTTCTTGATGAGACACTGTCAAAATATAGGTTCCCTGCCCGCTGTCATGTTTTAAACAGGGAGGATAAAGGCTGACATATACCACRCACATTCATTCTGAGATAAACAAATACACTTCCTCTGAGCTTCTAGGCATGTGCCAAAATGCAGAGAGTAAAAAGAAAGCAACATAAAGGAAATACATAAATATGTAAAGTTGATAAAGGGGACAAGTCAGTCTTAGGCTTCCAACATTGCTAAGACATTCTTCCTCAGAAAAAGAAATGTAAAGATACGGAAGGGGAGTTCACATTAATAAATTTTTACAAGTCATTAAGCTATTAGTCTATTTTAATTAAAYAGTAGATTTCGGTATATTTTCAAACTACTTAGGGCAGATTACCAGCACAATCAATCACTTGGAATGATCTTTTAATATGCTACATCTTAAAATATTTTTTTTCTCTAGTTTGAACTGGGGTAGAACATTCATATGATGGGTTTGTACTTCTTAACATACAGAAGTTTCTGCCTTTATTAAGATAAAGGGCAGTTTGGACTGTTCATACTGCAGACTTAAGGCCATAGCTGTATTAAACTTCCTAGTGAGGCCCAGCTCCACYGCATACTGAAGTGACCCTACTTGCTGGTAAAAATCCTGCTGGATGTGTGATAAGCCTTGCTGCCGTTACAGCAGTGTACTTTGCAAGTAGTGATCAACCTGCAAAAGCAGTGCAAAGTAGGGTATTCTTACCAGAGGATATATCAGGTGATCCTTGTAAAGCCCTGTACAGATACGGGTATGGATATGCTGAGGGAAAATGGGGACCAGCATGGGGATACTGTGGCAGAACTTGTATCTGCGGGTTAAAATCTAATGCAGAAAAGGGGAAATGATTAGACAGTTCTAGCCTGAGGTGTGTTAAAGCTTGTCCTGCTGTGTCTTTTCAAGAGCAGGCCTCTTTTAAATGAGAGTTTTAATGAGATGCTCTGTAATTTGTCGGCAATTCAGAGACTTAATGAGATAGCTACCAGTGCCTCTAAGAGTAGAAACGAGCTTATTTAGCAGACTAGGTCACATACTTCTTAAGAACGTGTACTGAATGAAGAGAATAATCAGCAGGTAGACAAGAGGAAAAATTGGAGACATGTTCTAGTAAAATAGAAAATCTTTTCCAGCATATTTGCACCAATGGAGGCAACTCTGTTTATCCATATCTAAGTTCATCTGCAGATGGATAGTTACCAGCATTACCTCAAGAAATGAGCATGGTTTTTGTATTTTATCTCAATCCATATTGATGTGTTGTATACAACTTTCTCAAAAGGAATAACTTTATCTGCTTTATCTCATATGTATTCCTGTTTTGGATAAGTCAGTTAATGGTAACTACATTTGTACTTTTTAAAATTGGAAACACTGCATCTATGCAAACTTCATCCAGCAATTGATCCCCTTTCCCAGTTACAAACTTCTGTATCATTTCAATGATTTACTGCTACATGAGCATGTCCTATGAAACTAATAATGRAAGTTACTGAAAATTCTCCAAGCAGCCAAAAGAGGGAATGCCTGTAAATATTAGTGTTTCTGACCGATATTCTTGGCTAGCTACTGAAAACTGACACTCACATTGTCTGAAATAGCTTTCATTTTGAGTATATCTTATTGGGGGAGAGACTTAAAAAAAAAAAACCACCAAAGATAACAAGCGTTACTAACTCATTTTTAACCAGAATTTTTAATAAATATTATAGGCATGAGCATAACTTCATTCTTAAAAGAGACAGAAGTTAAGTTAAAGTATGTCTCAGCAATGAAAGGGAGGGGAGAGAAGGGGAGAAAATGGACTTATTGGTAACTTTTTTTTCCTTTTTCTTTTCCATTTTAAGCATTCGAACTGTCCTAAAGCTTTAGAGCCAAATGTGGACCTTCCAGTTGGCCAGCAACATAGTAACTGTCCTTCTATAATGGAATTTCTGGTAGAGGGTAGAATCAAGCAAATGAAAACTCACTGAGATGAGGAAGACAATGTATTTTAGGGTGAGCATTCTGAATATTAAATAACAAAAAACCAGTAACCACTGAATAGTGTTATATAATTAGCACTTGTTGTGGAACTTCTATTTCTGTACTTGTTCTTCAAATTCAATGCTGCCAAATTCAATTAATGTACTTAATAAAAGCTTGTTTCTAAACACAGTGTTGGAATTATTGAGCATTAAGACTGTGACTATGATTGTTGTATGTTACTGTTTTCCTCTAGTGATTTTACAGTATGTGTGTACATGACAGGAAGAGTATTCTTTAGAGTTAATAGCAAATGCTGTGGGATTCATTATACTAGGCAGTTTGCTGAGCACAGCTGGGTTGAGAAGCAGCATTGATGTGCTGTAACCATACTGAGAGAGTGGCAAGAACTCCAACAGCTGTCAAGCTTCTAAGGCTATTCTAGGACCACAAAGGATGTACCATCCAGCTCTACCCTGAAGCCAACTGTAGAGCAGAGCRTGGTTGGATATATGACCTAAGTGTCCAGGTGTACCCATGTTCACTTAGGAAATAAGGCAGAATATGGACTTCCCATCTGGCTCACTGCACTAGCTGTAGGCAGGCCTGTGGTAAAGATGATAGCGTAGACTGCTCTAGTCACCTGCCCTAGTGGTGTCCTCCAAGACTTCAGTAGCACAGTTTTGCCATTTCCTTAAACTTACTGGCAATTGAAGCAGCCTTTGCAGGCAACACTGCAAAACCAGTGTGGGATTGTTACCTCAGTTTAGTCAGAAACAGGATCATGCCATTGAAGCAGGGAACGTTACTGTTAGAGMAACAGTCTGCTCTTGAGGGATGCAGGGCTAAAGAGCATTGTGTGATGAAGGCTTTTTGTTTGTCTGTTGAAGGGGAGGGGTTAAGTCTTAATTTGGGAGTTGCAGGGTTTTTTCTTAACTATAGTTGAAGTGATCTGACTGGATAAAATTTCTTTGAATTGAAACCTGGAAGCAGTACCACAGGTCCAGAAAAACACAGAGGAACAGCAGAAAGGCTACCCTGTTAAAGAGAAGTTACATACATAAAAAGTCAATGCTTTTCAGTGAATCAAGGACACTGATTAGGAGAGAAGCTTCATGTTTTAAGGGAGCCTGGTCAAAACAACTGTTACAGAGAACTCTGAATGCAAACTGCAATCTCACCACTACCTAACAACTACCTTACCCCAAGACACTACTATACAACTGGGACAATTACATCTTTTCCATTTGTCATTGGAAAGATATCCCTAGAGCATTCTGAAAATAGTTGAGGTAGCTGCATTTCTAACTTCATTTCAGACAGAGTAAACAAGAAAGTTAACTCCCGTGAATGTCATAAGGATTCAATTTTGAGCATCCGGAAGAAATAAAAAGTGAATTTGTACCAGGGAAGTGAGCCCTCCAACACAGCAGTGAGGTGATTCTCTGTACCTTGTAGCTCCAGAAACACTGGCTAAACATTAGAGAATTCAGTAGAAAACTTGCTGACAAGCCGTTCCAGCRAGAGTACTCTATAACTACAAGATGGTATCAATAGAATATTAGCTCAACATCTTAGCAAATCTACTGCCCAGCTGGATCTAACAAGATTTAAAATATTTATACTATAACAGTTGTTCCTCTAGGCTGCACAGAYTAGATCAAGACCATACAATCATGTTGTCTGCATTACATTATTACTTTAGAGAATCTGCACCTTAGAGTGTTTGTGGAAAGCTAGTCTTGTAATACCAGGGTAAGTCAACAACAAAGACATTTAGTGATACCAGAGCACTCAGGTCAAAGACTTACAGCCTCTTCCCAGAATTGATGTCCTAGCCCTTACACAGCAGAGTTTTCAGACTACTTTGTCCTGCAAAGCAGTTGATAGAATAGAGCATGTTTGAAGCAGTCTCTCTGAAGTTACTCAGCTAACAAAGGGACTCGTAAACACAAGACCTTGTACCCCATTCTTGGTGGTGAAGGTACTGTATTGAGCTGTACCATCTTGACAACTGTAAGGACTTCAGTGGACAAAACGTTTCCACCAAATGACTGTACATGAAATGTGTATGTATGTCCTCTGCTGGCTGTCATGTAAAAGATGGAGCTCGTCATGCTGTTACTTTTATTCAACGTTATCTATCAAATCTTCTCCTAAATATTCATGTCAATTTGCAGAAACAGCATGAAGCGCTTCCACGTTCTCTTATATGATACTAAAGGGAAAATACTTTAAAAGATTGTTTCAGAACTAATTGCAGGATTGTGTTTTTAGCAAAAGTGTATACAATTTCTAAAAATTTCATTAGAAAGTAGATGTAAGTTCTTTTGGTTTGTTTGGGTTTTTTTAAGTAGATGGCAAGAATCAAAAATAGATCATTTCCCAAATCCAGTCAGCACAAGTCTAGTATGTCATGTTCAAGCAAAGTTACAGCTAGACAGGTGAAAAAAATAGCCTTTTGCAGTATTTTTATTAAATAAGTTTTGTTCTCCAGGCTGATGTGCAATCTCATGTTGAAACAACTGGTATAGGTGCTGACTAGGCTTTACACTTGTTTAAAAATACTGTGATAGTATGAACTCAGTATAAACAGGTTTCATGCTGTGATTTCAATTTATAGGCAGAAATGCATAGCATCATAGATTACCTATTAAAAACATGCAGTGTCAAATTTGGTTGTGTTGGTGCAACGASAAAGAGGCATTCAAGTGGCACATGTGCAGGTTTAAGGGTGATTTTTAACTGGTTGCATGCATCTACCAGTATGGCTTGCACTAGTGCAAGCAAACCTGGATATAATTGAAAATGCTATGTCTGGTTCTGGATCACAAAAAAAAAAAAGTTATTTCTGTTAAAAGCAGCTGCAACTTTTATTTTATAGACCAAAAATGAAGCCCCCCCATCATACACACACATATAGAAAAGGCAAGACCGTTGTAACCATTCACTTGAATGATATGGTGGGCAAACCTCCAGGACAGTCATCTCCTCAATACGTTACATCTCATTCAACACAGGTAATTCCACTCAAGTACTACAGTCTGTTTTGTTAAAATCTATACACACACACACGCATACGCACGCACACACGCTCTATATGCATCATTTCAGGTCACTTTACTGCATAATTAAAAATAATAATAAAGGTAATGAAAACATCGCAATGATACTCTTACAGCAACAGAGGTCTGAGGCACTCAGGGCAGAGAAGACATTTTCTGGTAAATTTGGTATTTGGTAGTACACATGAGTCCAGTTCTACGAAGCACTAACCCCTTTCCCCCACCTAAATTCTGCAGTGCCAAGGGGAGCCAAGGGTATGCAGCGCCTCATATGCTTGGGTCTAATGTGGCAACAAATTCACCAGACACCTTGTAAAAGGTGTATTTTATGCCCATGATTGTATGATTTAATGTCTGCATTGGTTTAACTATTTCTTGCATTACAGTGGTGTAAGACTAAGTCTGCAATGGGGTCTGAAAAATTTTTCATTACAATTCAGAAGAAAAAATAAATTCCCTCAGCAGAGACATCAAAGATGATGGAAAGGAAGTGGGCATGGGAAAAGAAAGGGTAGAGAGAAGAGAGGCTTAATCAATCCACACTCCTTAACATGACGGTTTCCAGCTCATCATGACCCATTAATAGAAAATAAAGGGTTATATATACTAACATTGCCCGCTCTATACCCAGTCTGAGGAAAAACGATCAGTTTTCATAGCTGCCCCCCTAAGACTTCCAAAAGCATTAAACTCACTTAACTGAGGGGGAAAAAAATGACCTCTTTAAAAATTACCAAAAGAAAATGAATACAGCATTGAAGGTCTTTCATTTTCTCACACTCAGACTTGTTTTGAGATATATACTCATTTCACTGTAAGTCTCGCAAATCTAATCCCCCAAAGCTATTGTGGATGTACCTTTAAAAAGTGCCCCACAGTTAACACACGCAGGGATCCCATGAATCGTGGGATCTTTTTGGTTCTTATTTCATTCCTTTATCTAGGCAAGTCTGATACATCAGCTTCACCAAGCTCTTGGAGCAGGAGACTGCCTGCAAATACTGCTTCACCGAGAAGCAGCTTATTCCAGGGAGCTGCATATAAGACAGAATGTATTAATTTTCCCCGTAGGAAGCCCATACTATCAAATCTCCAACAAGAGAAACAAGTCCTGCCATTAACACAGTGTGTCACCTACAGTCACAATCACCACAGAGGCCATCAGCAGAGAAATGGGGACAGAATTAAAGGTAAGGGTAGCCTATTCTTGGCAACATGCATGTCTTTCTCCCTTCTGCCCCCTTCTCAACTGATAAACAAACAAGGCCCAGCCCATTAGAACAGTATCTGCAGAAGCAGGAGCAAGTCTTTGGAACTAGAAATGCTTAAAATCTCAGGTGCCACTCACATACCAAGAGAGACAGGGCACACTGAAGTGGTGAAAAAAACCTGGATCCCAAAATATCAAGTCCCAGTGGGAAAGGTTACCCACACTTTTCTAGCTAACATCATGGCAGCAACAGAAGCAATTGTGGGTCTAATTGGAAGAAAGGTGCTAAAGAGATAATTGAAGAGAAAAGAAAAATATAGCATGAGTGTTGTAGGTAGGAGGAAAGCAGGAAATTCTTTAAATTCTCTGCTTTTCCAGACATTGGGTCAGGTTCTTCAAGATATTCCTCTTATCTACAATCACTGAGAACAAAGTAAATGATGAAATCTCTCTATTCTGTACTCTTAAAAAAATGCATAGTACAGAGACAAAAAAAAMCCCAACATATATGTATCGTTCAGATCCACCTGCTCAGTCTAGACTATCACTGGGACATGAAATGGGGACGAATACTATCCAGCCGCCGGGTCAAGATCTCACAGCCTGTATCGGTGACCAGAAGTGTGTGTTCAAACTGGGCAGATCGCTTTCCATCTCTTGTTACCGCAGTCCAACCATCAGGCCATGTTTCATCTTGCCAACCACCTAAAAACATAAATTATGACTTTTTGACTGGTTTCAAGTAACAGTTATCAGTTCCCCAAAGAGAAATGAAAAATCTGTCAACTATGCAGAATAGAACCAGCATCCTACTCCATCACTACTTAATAGTAAACAAGAATAACCATTTTACTGTAATGCTAAATTGCTCACCTTCACAGATCATTGGTTCAATTGTAAATACATGACCTGGCTTCATGACTCCAACTGCCTTATTTTCTGCAATAAAATAAACACTCAAGTTAGAAAAAGTGATCCCATCTTAGTAAATGAATGAATCCTTGTCCTAGAACAATAGAGCAGGAATACTGTAAAGTCAGAAAAGCCCTTCAGAGACGACTCATTCACTTGTCCATTTTTAATTCTGCATTAAGATTTCCCTTAGTTCTTTCCTCCTCCCCCTCCTCCAATACTGCAATATTTACTCAAGGAGCTTAAAATTAATTGGTGTCTTTCTCTCCAACAACTGAAGTTCACTCCGGTTCTATAAAAACACTGAACAAATGTAATACAGGAATTTCTGCAGACTTCTATGATGAAAAACATCATTTTAAAAAAATCAATAAAAATAAGCAGCACTTCAGATATTCAGAGAAGGCTTAAAACCTCTTAATTTGTTTCCACTGAACCATTAGGTCCAATAAATTGCCAAAATATGATAGCGGTTAAGTAATCCCGTGATTCCATTTATGAAAGACACACTGCCCCCCTCATTACTCTGAGTAATAGGGTCATAGTAGTGTCAGGGTGATAATGCTGTACTTCTTTAGCTAACACAAAAAGGCAGAGAATTTCAAGGCATCCAGGACAGTAATACTGGAATTTTTTGATGTTATATACACCAAAAATCTTTATGTGGAGGCACACGAACTAATGCACAGCACGATTCTAGGAGCGTAGTTTGACTGAAGAAAGGCTTCAGCCCTTTTCCTCTGCCCTTTTTCACCTTGAACGGCAGTGCAGCTTAGATCTGACTCAGGCTAGCGTGTGAGAGCTGGAACACACTCCAGCACTGCGCAGGAACYGTTAGCTCCAAGCTACTTTGCTGCTGTAGACAATTTGCATCAATTCTTACATACAGGTTCCCCATCCCCCAGTCTACTCTAATTGTGTAAATTTATTAAATTGTCTAAATCACCTAGATGCTTTAAAAATCTCAGACATCAAGTGGACACAACAGCAACCAGAACATTTTTCTTCTACTTAAAACGTCTTGCCTCTATCTCCATCATCTGCTGATATTTCTTGCTCTCAACACTTACATTTAAGTTTCTGGTCTTCTGCATCAGAACAAATTTTGTCCTTTATTCCCTGTAGTTTTCATGATTTTGTTAAATAATTTAAAGGCTTATAAAATGAGCTTTTTGCTTTTAAAAATCCTATCATAGTAAGGCAGAAATAAGCAGCAGCTTTTGATTTTTTTTCCTCCAACAGGCTTTAAGTCCCTCAGGTCTTCCCACTTTGCTTTTGCTGTGATTCTGTGTTTAAAAATACCAGAAAAAAMCAGCATCTTCCTTTTTGGGAACAGACATTTTGGCTCAATTAAAAAAAAAAWWAAAAAAAAGAGTTCAAACTTCCCAACAGCCAGGAAAGACAGAAATTTCCTTTTTTCTCAGATTGCATTTTAATTGGTATAAAATGCCCTCCATCTCCAAAGAATCCAGATTTTCTTCATTTCACACAGCAAAAAGTAAATACCAGGAATTGATACCCTTCTACCCTGTGATTAATAGATGTTCTCTGAAAAAATAATTTAGGGAAATGACAACATGAAAAGTCAGGGATTGCTAGATTATAATCTATAACTATAACCTGTGTTAAAGCTTGTTAGGAGATGGGAAGATGGAGGGATCTATCAGGTCTGAGGAAATAATGTCCTATCAGGGGAGCCTTCCAGCTGAAGTGGGTGTGAACTGTTTATCACTGCTTCATGATATTTAGTCTACMCTTAGTTGTCCACTGGCACTTAAGCTTCTCTCCTTTGCCTCCGTGGATGCTGTTTCTTAGTCCTGCTGGCAAAAATTGTCATGGGGACATTGCCATTCCCAAAAACTAAAGATGAGAATCTGCTGGGGGGAGGGTTGTTCCTCCTCTGCCACACACTACAAAGAAGTTTCCAGGAACACCAGATCACAACACTCAAATGAAGAAAAGTGAAACATAAAAGGATCCAGATTCAGGCACAACACCCATCTATACCATTCAAAAAGCCTTTTATTTACATCTGGAAATGGCAGTAATTTTTTGCTTAGACCTTCTAAGGGTAGAAACATTTGCCCATTCATGTCAGACAAGGATGTCTAAGGGGTTAGTTGGGAATTCAGGCAAAAACATTGAGCACTTACCCAGTACAGATGAGGGCTAACACTAACCATTAGTGTAGGCACAGATTGTCTMAGTGTATAATATATTCGCCTTATTTAGGTTCATAAAGCATGCTATGGTCCAGCATTTAGAAAAAAATTATTTCACAAGTGCAAAAATGCTAACTTGATGGCTGTCAGGCAACATGAATAGAATATAAGCAAGAAGTAAATTCGGTGCATTCGTTGCAAACCACTTCTTGTCTACAGGACAACCCAAAGGGAATGAATACTCACTGGCATAATGCGGCACATTAGGGGCCGTATGGAAAAGTTTATGGATACCATGCCCACAGTAGCTCCGAACCACTGAAAATCCATTTGCTTGAGCGTGTTTCTGAATAATGTTTCCCAGTTCTCTGTACCGAACACCAGGTTTTACTGCAAAATTAAAGAGATACAGATGGAAATTTATAGAGCTTGCTTTCAACATAACTAACCGTCAAACACCATTCAGGCTAATATCTCTGTAGCACTAACGGCTTGTATGGCCATCTGTTCTAAGACACAACTTCCTATGATCACTTAATCCACCAAGAATGTAAGTGAGTGCAATAACACGAGAGAGGGAGGAAACAGTCTCATATAAAAGAGAAAATGAGAAAGAAGAAAACTTCTTCAAAAGAACACTACTTCCTTCCTTCCATGGATATAAGTGCTCATATATTAAAAGGATGTTGAAGTTTGAAACTGAAGACAACARAAGACTTTCAAAGTACTTGGTAACTTCTCATACCCAGAGTTGCAGTGCTTCTTTCAGTGAATGTATGAGCTATATTTTAATATGCACTTATCTCTACTACTATGTGAAAACTGCACAAAAATAAAGAGGAAAAATTACTATATGTGAAGGATCAAGAAGGGGAAAAAAAAGACAAAAGGGGTATCTCTACTCTTAAACAAGATTTTTAGTGGCAACGCTACAGCAAAGAAGAATGTTTATATGCAGGACTAACTTTTTGACAATCCTTTTAGGAAGCCTTAAAAGTTAAGAGAGTTTGAAACAGATGAAAATGGTGTGAAAAATTCACTTTGAGCACTTGGACAAGGGAGTAATACCACCATAAAAGCAACAATGCCTCATCCATCAGCTAATGAAGATGCATACCAAAAGCAACCTTGAGCCACTAAAAAGAAAAAAAAATGTAAATGCTATTTTGAGATCATTCACAACTTCCTGAATATATGCTGTTCCTTCAGGAGCCAGTTGTTGTGTGGTTATGTGGAGCCATCTTAAGCAGAGTTCACATACATAGCTAAAACTTTACATGAAGCAAGCCATTTAGTTCAATTCTCTGCTAATATAAACAACTACAACTTAAATCAATAAGCAGAATTTACGGAAAATAACAAGAAATTTAGATTACTAGAATGCGCATGCTTTTCCCAAAATACAAAAAAAAGACATGGTGGGGAAGAGAAGTTAATCTGTTGGTTTTGTGCTAAATAGTTGTGAAGTAGTACCATCTCCTTTGGGCCTGACAATACCAAGCAACTCATCTCAATGCAGCAAGGAGCCCTCTGCTTCTCTCCCTCATACAACTCTCCTAGTTAGAGCTCTGCTGGTCCAATGCCAAGAAATTAAGATGATTTAAACAGGGGAAAGGCGACCCTTTTTAATAGCTGAGACACTTTCTGCCAGAATTCCTACTAACAGAGAATGTCTAAAACCCATTAAAACCTGTTATAGCATCTAAAAAGTTGGTAAAGAAAAGTTACACTTAGAATTTAAATCTCATTATAATGAACACAAAGGTGAATTTCTGTCACAGTTTATACATCAAAGCCAGGATATGGAAGATAAGAGACAACACATACAGCATTTGCTATAAAAATAAAGTACAGGAGCAAAGACAAACATTATTCTGATTTAGCTCTGAAAAACAAAGTGTTCATTTCAGAATAGTAATCCCACATAAATAGGTAATCTGTATTCTTCACAGCTCAACTCTGCAGTATTTTTTTGATCACACAACAGATATGCAAGACATCGTTCATATGGATTTTCGTCTTTTCAGCTTGTCTAGCTATCTCCTAATTATTAACCAAAGTAAGTTCATTATTTTTTTTTAATTTACTTTKGATTAAATGCAAGTTTAAAGCCTTCATATATAGCACCTTAAACTTCAGTCTTTAGAGGCCATGAAGTGAGTAAATTTTATTGGGGATTTTAAGAAGCTGCAGGGTATAAAAGATACAGATGATACCAGTATTTCCAGGGACTTGGGAGATTTTTTTGTTTTGTTTTCTCTGTTTGTCTAAGAGAACTTRGTATATTCCTTTGTGAATAAAGTTGAACATGGCATTCTCTAGCTACCTTTCTATCTCATTGTATGTCTCAATGAAGCCGTTCCAAGTTATATCTAAGCAACATAATTAAAGTTCTGTGGATGCTGAAGGATAGATCTATATCCTTCTATGTCTTCTCTGGCACACTCCCACAGTTGAGAATCAAGAGCTCATAGTTAGCTTTATGAAATAACCATCAGGTTTGGCAGGGGTAAAGAGATAYGTTTAAGTGTTCAAACAGTGTTTTACCTTATCAGTTCATTGTGCAACACCATACAAATTATAAATAGGAAGCCATACTTTGGTTTTCCAAAACACGCTTTGTYCTTCACGTTCTCTGAACTACTCAGATCAAGGATGTCTTATTCATCAAACTAATAGTCCAAAAAGGCTGTTTCCATGTAAATACCATCATATGTGGATCAGCTCAGCATCAATTTTCCTTGTCAGCCCACATTTCAAATAAAAGTTGCAACCACCACCCACAGAACCGTGCCATTTGAAGAATCACTGTATTATACAATATACATCATCTGCTGGTGACACACACGCTTCTGTGTTCTACAACAGAAGTCACTCCCAGGTAATAACAAATATGAGCACTCATGTTTGAGAACCAAAACCATAATGCTTCGGGCCCTAGCCAAAGGGTTTACCTGCATCAATGGCTTGCATTAGGCACTCATAAGTTGTTTGGACAAGCCTCCTTGCACCCTCATCAACTTCTCCAACATAAAATGTCTCATTCAGATCTCCATGGTAGCCATTACGATAGACAGTAATATCCACTGCAAAGAATACCAGACATACTGTAATATTAGCACTGTATTTCTCACTTCTTGTCTCTTGATTTGTGAAAGGACAAACACACACGTGTAAAAATGTAGTATTGTAATTGCGAAGTTATAAGATTACTTTGCAAGAATTCCAGATGTAAACTCTTCCAGCAGAATCAATTCTCTCATGCTTATCTTGTAGATTCTACAGAATTAATTAATAAGATAGTGTTTCACTGGTCAACAGTTTGATTTAATTAAAAAAAAAAAAAAAAAAGGAAGAGGAAAAACCCCACACCAATGCAACACAGACACAGCAAGCTTATGATTGTTTTTCTAGGTAAATATAAAAACAGGAGAGAGAAGCTCTTTGCTCCATGGTGATTTACCTGGTTAAAATATTTTCTTAGAATTAATTCCAGCACTAATAGAGGGAAATTAAATTTAAAAAGGTATGTAACCATGTTTTAACCCATATTTTAACTTCAGTAATTTCCATGCATGTTTAGAACAGTAAGTCACACCTTTGCAAAAACTGTAATGCCAAAACCCATTGCTTCCAGCCAAAAAGGTAAAATTTCTTGAACATTAAATACACAGCAACTTTCCAATAGTATTCCTGACTAAGAAAAATACACCAAATGACTTAAAACTTTTTCTTTTTTCTTTCAAATGAAAGAATTTAAGCATTCAGTATCAGGCAAACAGCAAGAATGAGAAGAGCATGCTTGAACAACCGAGGTTTAGAAGAACATACAATAAGAGTTTAGAATTAATGTTGCAGCAAAACTCTAACTTGTTTGCTTTGTGTATAAAGTTGGTTGTAAACTAAAAGTGATATAACTCATTCTTGAAAAATAGCAGCATAAGTAGATTTAATGAGGAAAAAAAGAATCTTTTTTAGTTTAACTCATTCAAAAAAAAAATAATAGGCTTTTTTGGATTAAGAACTTCCATACAAGATGCTTGTTGCAAATAGTCCTTTTACAAAACATAGGCCTACCAGTTTAGACATAGTTGTCATCTATTCTAGTATCCTGTCTCTCATAGCAGATGAGTAAAAAATTAAAACCTGTCATTATATAGTCATTATATATAGTAAACACATGCAAAATATTYTAGATTTGCATATCAAGTTGAATTCCTGTGGTAGAATGGGTACTTTTGTAATTCGTATTGTATTTAACAGACTTTGACAGTAGTCTGGTAGGTCTAATAGCCGCTAGAATACCAAAACTACTAGAATAGTTATTGAACTGCTATTCTTGAAGAAATCCACACACAGACCCCCTCACAGGTAAATAGCCATGAAGGAAACTGTACTGATCAGTAATACTTCAGGAATATGGTATATGGGCCACTTAGAGAGATCAGTACAACCTTGGTAGGAAAACGTGGGGACAAAACCCATTGGTGTCAACAGTAAATCTGTGCTGCTGGCAAACATTTAAGAATGAAATTAACCCCACATGAAAACAATATTGCCTGTTGTGGATGCATGCATGTGCAGGGTTACACTATACTCACTGCATGATTGCGTGGGAGTACCGGAACGTTTTGACCAGCGTACATATCTAGTAATGTAACAACAGGACTGTATAGGAACCAGCACCCTGATAACTTATCCAGATACAAGTTTCTTCTGAACTGCATATCACAGCTCCTTAGCACAGTGGCCAGACTACTTGCTGCAACTAGGCTATCTCTACAGGCCACGTGATTACAAGACTTTCTCTCGATGCTGCCAGATTTGGCCAGAACATCTCACTTTGCAGAGAGATCAGCTTTGTTTAAGAATCTGCTCCCAGGGAACAGTATGATAAGAAAATGTTATGATGCCCTGCTCAGAGCAGGGAGTTGGAATAGACATCACCTGCCAGTACCTTCTGGATGATGTTTTCCTGTGATTCTAAAACCTGTTTTGGACTCTGACATGGCCACCTTTTGCTTCCAGCAGGCTAAAGTTTTAAGTCAAGAGAAAGATGGGGCCTTCCTTCTATTGGTCACCAGGCACACTCCCTCCAAAGTAYTTTTTCTATCTCCTCCTTTGTACCCTGTTTTGTTCCTTCTTTTAAAGAGGCTTTTGGGCCACTACATTACCGAAAGGAAGCCTACAAGACTTGGAAGCCTTTTGAGCCCATGGAGAATGCACGTTCAATCCACAAAATGTGGACCATTTTGTAACAAGACCTACTCAGCTACAAAAGAGTAAACTAGTTCTTCCTCATCAAAACAAAGCAGAAGGCTCAAAGCTTGGGCAAGTGCAGTCAGGGCAGGGATGTGAACAAAGGTATGACTAAACCCTCTTATAAAAGCACTTTTCTAGTGCTGAGGTACAGCCTTGGCATGCAAATAGCGGAGAGGTAAGGCACCGTGTAGCTGAAGCCAACCTAGTAAGCTTAACTGGGCTTCTTAGTTTGGACTCCAGCCATGCCAGAAAAGCTGGCAACAATAGAGAGCTGTGCAAAGGCATCATCTTTGAAATTAAAAAAAGATAAAGGAGCTTTGGCCAAATAGTTACATGTACGCTACACCTCAGAGCTATCAGCCAGACCAAACCTGACCTAGAAAGGGGCAGCAATCGTGAAGCTTGTTCTGAAAAGGCTGGTACCCACAGCATTGAGCTGTAGACTTGGTAGCTATTATTGCATGTTAATATATATCAAATATCTGACAACCTAAAAGGATTCCAACCTGCTTCTAGAGGTAGGCCAAACCTTAAGATACGTTGGGTATTGGGTATTTATTTACGGGTAAGAGAAAAGCAAACCAATGCAATAAACAAAGGCGCAAATGTTTGTACAAAACAAACATCACTAATTTTCACTGCCAAACCAAGAAGAAATGAATGAGAGAACAAAAAACGGTCAGTAATTTATAAAAGTATCCCTCGCCACCCAAGAAGGCGTAAGTACCTTGAGTACCATGAACAAAAAGCAGCCGGCACTGTTAGGCTGTGAGATGCTCMAAAAAAGGTATGTTCTTTAATATGCACCTATACAATGCCTCACCATTAGCATCCTTTACAGTCGTCATAATCATCATGTCCGTAGCAAAATCTTAAGGATCTAGAGCCATCTAATTAARAATTCACACAGAACTAATCCAGTTGAATAATTCAATATACATTTTATTCACTATATATAGAGTCTGGAACAATTGTAACCTAGCCCACAAGTGGAATACTCAGGCACTATACTAATGCACAGACCAAGGTAGAAGAATTATAAAGCTCTTAAAGTGGACCAAGCTTTTGAAATTATTTCATTAAATAAACTCATTAATTTAAAAATTTAAGGAGCAGAGGTTAACTGGTAAATGAGAACAAAAGCCTCTCAAGAAGCTATTCCAATCATGTTGCCTGCTAGTGAAACCTCACCTTACTGCATGGTTTAACTGGACAGAAGGTAGAAATGTCAAAGGTTAATTTTCATAGCACTTACCATTAACAATATCTCCCTCCTGCAATGGCCTCCTGTCAGGAATTCCATGACAGATCACTTCATTCACTGATGTACAACACGACTTAGGGAAATTATAATAATTCAGAGGGGAAGGATAGCAATTCCTTGCAATACAAGCCTAATTTAGAAAATACAATTTACACTTTACATTAGTAAGTTTTGTACAAAGAAGAAACGTATGCACAACAGCTTTACAATAAGAATGATAAGTTGAAAAGCAGTGACTCTTGAAAATAAGATTCTTCAAGCATTTTTTGGCATTACGGTATTTTGTTATGCTTTGCATTTCTTACGAGGAAGAAAGTAAAGCTACTTTAATTTTGTTTCTACTCATGTTTATGTTCAACTACCAATGCTGAAATATTCAGGTTTAAAACAATGCATGGTAATATTTATTCAGTTAAAAAACCAGCCATTTTCAATGACTGTTTTTAAGCACTTGGTCTAAGACTTTAAGTATTTTTGCAAAACACAAGCTAGACAAAATAACATTTAGCACCACTCTTTCACCCCTAGCTTTAAAACCTTAAGCTGCTTCCTTTGCACTCACTCTAATAACCTTTTTGGGATTTTCGCAGAACATACATTTTATATATAGTTACGTATGCATACATATACACACTATGTGACATACTGAGCAATTCTGGAAAAATAATACTGTGTTAACTTTTTTTATTTAAAAAAATAATACTGTTTTAAAACTGCAAAGTACCAATTAGAGATGTCGGTCAATATCAACAATCTGCCGTGCAAAAGTTTCCAAAAACTGCTGATAAGGGGTAACACCATTTTAACTACTAGTTGTCCATATTAGACATTACGCATAACCAAATMATTTAGTGTTTAATGCAGTTCAACAGAAACCTCTGGCCTAATCAAACCAGAGTAAGTTCCTTACAATTTTGGCTCAACAGCTGCAAATGCAGATAAAAAGAACAGCAACCAGAAAGCTCTCTAACAAACTTAACTATACCAAAATTGTTGCCTTCCCCACAGTTCACAGAAATATCCTCAATTATCAGTTTACATGTCTTATAGAGAAGACAGAAAGAAAAATAAAAAATTACACGATTCAAGAATCTATGAATAGTTAAGCCAGGAAAATACTTGAATACATATTTCAAATATTTCGCTGGATTGTGGCTTTAGTTTGCCTGACTGTATCAAATATCTTGTTTCAATTCTCTCGGGCTCCTCAGTTCTGATTCCCAGAATCAGAATAAGTAATGAAACTTTCTCCTCTGTATGTTTTAACCAAAACCACAGAGCACAAAGAGTCCATGGCCTACATATAATGTTCTTTGTGTAATGGTATCTGTGGAGCAAAAGGTGATTAGAAGAAAGAAAATTGTATTATGTTAACCGAGAAAACAAGTGAAGAARCTTAGAGGGAATCTGAAGCTGGAAATCATGGAAGGAGCTGATACAGAGAGAGGCCCAGGAGTTCCTAACTCATTTTGAATCTACCATTGCACTGTAACATATTTCTAACATCTACACTACCCACTAGCTTCAAATTGGGAAACATTCAAAATAAAGGAAAGGAATTTATACAAAACAAAGCAAGCCACACAACAATCATTCAAAAATAAAGATATAGAAGAAAGCACTYATGAACACCAGAAGAACAATAAAATAACCTTACTAAATGGACAGCGTGATCAATTTCTTCAGTAGTTACACCTGCTTTCACCATCATGGCAGCAACATCCAATACTTCTCTAGCAAGCTGCAAACAAAACAAAAGTACTGATATTAAAATAAGACCAGGACTATTTCCTAGAAGATTAGCAACCCATTTTCTACAGCTACACTGAGATTGCTAGGAAAGCTGGGTAGACTTGGGGTCTAGAAAGACTAGATGTCTACAGGTTGTATTACTAAGCTACCTCTGTGAGATTTGAAAATACCCCAGTCAAAATTTGGACCACAATTTCCTTGAATACCATAAACTTAAATCAGACTACCTAAATACATTTCAAAGTTTGACTTTATGCACGAGGAAGTGATTACAATCGAACAGCTCTTTTTCAAAAATTGTTAGGCATGGGGCTCCTTTTTGCTTTTGCTTTTTAGTTTTTACTTAGTACTAACTCTAGGAGAAGAAAAGGTTCTGTTCTCATTTATGCACTATAAAATATATTCTTAACAGTAACAGCATTTCAGCCACAGATTATCTCACTAGTAAYAACAAATCCAGAAAACAGATCAAAGTCATCTTTCTGCTTGCAAAATAGTTCACTGTGAATTGGGAATCACAGGGAGAGAAAAAGCAACAAAATACCAAATTTCCCGAACTATTTTTCAGTGCTCAAAAGTGGTTTAAAAGTTTGTACTCTCAAATGTGCTGTCACAAACTGGTAAAATCACTACAGATTTTTAAAGAACAAAAACACTTTGTAATGAAAACCAAACCCCCTTACCCTACACACTACTCGCATCCCTTCTATATCCTCAGATGAGAGTATTTTTATTTGAGAGGTTCCTTTTAAAGCCTGTTCTGATTCAGACATTCCTGRAAAGAAAAAAAGGGGAGGAGAAAAAAAAAGAAARGAAAAAAAACATGTTACATAGAGGAGTAATTGCTACACGTGTCCAATCAGGGAACTTACTTAGCTTACCAGTGGCAATAAAAGTACGTACTTCCTCACCGCAGACTAAAGTAACAAACCCACCAAGTCACAGCATCATCATCATCAGCCAGATTAATTTGAATTTATAAGCCTTAAACAATATCATAATGCCCACATATGCTCAGGATGCCTGCTCACTTACTGCATAAAACCATCATGTCCAGTTAGTCAAAACACAACCTTGATTTACAAGGAAATTATTTTATTCATAGAAAAGTCCTTTTTTCTTTTCTTTTTTTTTTTTTTTTTTTTTTTTAAGCTGCTGTGGACATACTAAATAGTAATAAATAATATTCTAAAAGAGCCATAAAGGATTATATATGCTTGTGAGTATCTCTAGTTATACTATTGCAATAATCAGGTGAAGAAAACATGTAAATTCTTCCTACCAAATTATGTGCAAGCTCAGTTTTATAGTTGAATGACCCCCTAAAAGACAGTATTTTGTGTTTAAATATTTACATTGTGTAAAGAATAACTAAAGAACAGCCAAAGATTTATAAATAATTCTGACATACTTTATAGCAGGTTTTTTTTTGGGAAATGCAAAGCACCAATATAAAAAGGGGAAAATACCAAAACAAACCAGTAAGCAAGTAATTTTGAATGTATTCCCTCTGTGTCCAAAAATAGCTGGAACTCATATATCCGTTTTCTTTTGGGGGTTGCTTACTGCAGTTTTGTTTGGTTTTGTTATTTTATAACATATTTCCAACAGATACACTGATGTCACTGAGAATGGCTTAGCATAAATCACCTGTGACAGTCAACTTGTTGCTGTTTGTCATCAAGTTAACCACAGGACTAGGACTTGCATTTTTTTTCCTTTCTTCCCTGAACAGCTTTGAAAGATAACACATTACAAACTTTGGACTTCCAAAAAGTACTTGTAACCATTATTTCTGAAAAATCAGTAAGTTAATGAGGGGGAAGAAGAGGTAGAGTGAAAAGAACAGATAAAAGAAAATGTTCCCTTCTCCATTATCTCCTTCATGCTTTAAAGGCTTTTTCAATTAAAAGAAAAATAGAAAGCAAACATAACACTCCATAACAGTGATTTGTTTCAAGTTACCTAGCGGGTGATCAGCATAATCTGGTCTCTGAATATAACTTGGCACAGGTCTTGTTGGCGTCTAAATAAATCATAGTCAAAGCTGGTTAGGTTGCAAGAATACTTATTATAGTCACAAAAACAGAGACTCATGCAGCAAAATTAAATGCAGTGAAATATGGCTAATTCCACTTAGAAAAAGTTGTGAAGTATGCAAACACTCCAAAACAGTTCCCATTTTCATTCTCAAAGATTCTCCTGTTACTCTTTATTGCTTTCATATTACACAACCTCTAAGAGCCAACTTCACAGCTTTGTAAAAATCAAACTTTTATGTGTCAAGTAAATGAAACTGGTTTTATAACATATTATTCCTGTTACATTGTAGTGTTTATTCTGCTACTTTCCAGACTGCAAATGCACTGGTTCCAAATACATCCTTCCTCTCTCTGGTTATTAGTGTCTATTAGCAAGATTGTTATTTCTAATCACCCCCCTAGTCATTAGCACTTTTTATTATAGTTTCATTTGCATCAATCCTACAGCAGCCAGAAGACAAAAAAGCAAGTGTTCAGCGCTAACACTACTGAATTACTTGGCCGGTGACATATCCAGAACACCCTCTCTCCAATGACACTAACAAATACACATGGGCTCAGGATCTGTTAGCCTGTTCTCTGCTGAGCCTGTAACAGGTGGAGAAGACTACAGAGAGGATGCCACAGGGGTGGCATTTCTAGCACAGGCCAATCAGAARAGACACATGTAAATAAAATGCCATTATTTCTGTAAAAATTTTGGCTTATTCCATGTACAAACTTGTACCAATTTAAAACTACAGCTATACTGAGGTCATCTTCCAAATCCACCTTTCACAGCTGAAGATGTTACTGACCTCAGTTATTCTTCACCATTCCAGTGCTGGAGATTACTATAACCTCTGTTCCTTCAGCAGAGCTGTTCACCAGCTTACTCACCACGTTACTTCAAACCATTTACATAAAATAATATAAACCCATTTAAATTCTAAATCAATTTACCTGAGTTTTTCTGAAACTGACTGCTCCATTACCGGTGAGAACAGTAAACAGCTAAGAGAAGGCATCATCTGAACTAGCAGCAGCTTTTTGCAGAATAAATGTAAAAATGTACAGCCAAAAGGTACGTGCTTAAGCCTGTTACTGATGCATGTTACCTCACAGGCACTTCCTTCATTTTAAATATACCAAGAGATAGATCAAGTTAAATCAAAATGAACCACGATAAGGACACAGTCATACATGTCCTTGCCATCGGGTTCAGATCATTTTAAGAAGCTTTCCTCTCTCAGCTAAAATGTGGGAGGTAATCAGGGTCAGGACTGGTCCATCAGTTGCTACAGAATGTAGCAGCACTGGAGTAGAGTGGCACCTATTGCTTACCAGTGGATAGTGTGGCCTGAGTTTACCAGTATATCGATAACCAGACCAGGGATTTGTGTTAACGTCACCTTCCAGGGTCCAAGAGGAAACTTCACGCTTAGCTTTTTCATCTTCTGAAAAGACAAAAAAAAGAAAAAAAGTTGCAGCAGCAAAGTCAGTCCTACTAAGAATAAGAACTGTGGGGTCCAGAAGTACGTAAAAAGACGACTTAGAAGAACATAAGTCTAGATTTGACTCTTTCTGGTGTTTTAGATACTGATATACAAAAGTGTAAGTAGCAGTTACCATTTTGTATTGTCCTTAAGTTTTTCACATTCAAAATTCACATCTTGCCAACTCTATCTGTATTCAATAGCAAACTGGGGAATGTCAGGACAGCAGTACTGAATGCACAAAGTGTAGTGCTCATTTAAGTTGCTCTTCATTTGTAGTTCTAAAACATAGTTCTGTCCTTGTTTGCATTCTTGGGAAAAAGCATATTTCTACAGAAACACTCATTATCCCTTCAATTAACACTCTTGCACTGTAGATGAATGTTCCTTTTCTGTGATTTCTCTTAGCATTCAGTGACCGAAATGACCCGGGGTGGGAAGGTCAGTATCAAACCGTTAGTTTCAATCTATGGAGCTTGGTGCCCCTCCAGATCTGATCGAGAGAGTGCGAGTGCTGCCACTTCTGCATTTCAGGACAGGCAGTGCGTGCACCTTACAAGACGGTCCCAATCTGCTGGAGGTTTCCAGCTCTCTCAACCTTGTGAAATTCATGTCTGATGTGGTCCAGTGACTGACTTCATTCACATATAACACAGTCCTAACAGGGCAGACTGAAGGTGTTTACATAAAGGATTGAAGCAAGTAGATCATGAGCATTAACAAATGCTCAAAATGGAAAAATATTTACTCGGGAAAAGGAGGCAAGGGTTAAAAAAAGAGCATGGTAGCATTAATCTTTAACTCATAATCTGATAACTGAAGTTTGTTTTCTCTTTTAATATCTCACAAGAATGAAGAGATGGCAAAAGGTCTGCCATAGCAAGCCCTAATGTGAGTTCCTCAGTCTCTGGGGCTGACATCTGAGCCATGTGCTCACGTGACATTCAGTTTAGATGAACCACTGAGAAATAATAATTTAAAAATCCAAAGCTTTAATGAAGCGCTATTTTGGATTCCCTGGAGATGCTTCAGTAGTTTGTTGCACTGAGGTCTTGAGGACTATCAGAACCAAGCCAGCTCAGCTTGAGCTCAGCAGTTATCCAGGAAGCTAAGAAGATAATGAATTTAGTGGAACCATAAAAAAATTTGCTGTCAGATAAAAAACAGAATTAGAAGACTACACCAGAGGATTACTAGAACTACWAACAAAGACAGTTTCATACCCATGCAGGTACAAAGTAATAGGATACAGAATGCAAGTGTGAACTATGAGACTCCCTACACTGGGAAGGCAGGAAGAAGGAAAACATTTGTAATTGTCTGTGCTACTCAAACGTATTAACCATGCAACATTTATTATGGAAAAAGGAGTTTTATTGGGTTTTAGGAAAGGAGGAGGTAAATTACTTGAGGATTTGAATTTCTGCCGTGCCACTTACTTTTTAATCCCACCTGCCTTTTAAGCAGGGCTTGATGAAGATGGGCAGGGTGATGGGGGGGAAGGAGTCAAGGGGGGCAGAACTGGGGTCTGCTCTCTCTTTTTGTTTGTTTAGTTTTAAACTCATGGATTATTTTTACTACTCAAGTAAGGGAGAATCTACCAGTCTACTAGTATTTCTGTGCCAGAGCTACCAGCTGTAACCAAGGCACACAGATACTCTTATTACCTTCAAATAAAATCGGCAAAATCCTAGCTATGATACATCCTCCAATCAACGGCTGCATCAGTGCACAAAAGCATTTTCCTTCTTTTTCCAAAGGGGTACATCTCAAATGTACAGAACAGCTGCACTCTGGCTGGCTCGCCTGCATTCCAGCAAGTGTCTAATCACAAAGACTTCACAACAATCTTTCCCACTTTACTACCTTTTACTACACTAGACATCAAAATGCTATGATGGAACAAGCCTGGCAATGCCTTATAATAATGGTTTATTACCCTCCTTGCCCTTTCTTTCAGCATCCCTCTTTCTCTGTTCATATACCTGGCAATGTAGCTCAAGGAATACTTCATACACATAAAAAAGGGAACAGAAACAGAGATTTCTGTACCACTGGTCCCTGAAATTTTACATAGATCTTTAGATTACCAGGAACTGGACAAAATTTCAGATATGTGAAATCCAGTGCCAGATATCTTGGAAAAATCCATACCATTCTTAGACACAGAATCACAGAACAGTTGAGGTTGGAAGGGACCTCTGGAGGTCATCTGGTCCAACCCCCTGCTCAAGCAGGGCCACCTACAGCTGGCTGCACAGGACAAAACAATATCAAAACAATATTAAAATGGATAAAAAAAAATTTACTTACTTGCTTTCTTGTGTAATAACTTGTGAGTGGCCCAGCTTCCCTTAAAGCATTCCTAGAATTACAAACAAACAAAATATATATGCTTTAAGTAGCATTGTTCTGGGCAGACATGCCATCACACAAAATAAAGAAGCAATTATATTTTAAAAGAAAACTAGAAGACTGATTTTATTAACCCTTGTAGCAACATGCAGTAAATGCTACTGTAACTGCTATCCTTAACAACAGAAAATACTACATTCAACAGCCTATGAGCCAGAATAGACAAAAAGCATGGCCAAACAGATGCAGCCATCACAGTGAAACACTGATCTAATCCTATCTACTAGATATTGTCCCCTTATCGTTTTAATGAGTAACTAAATGCTATGGTTGCTCTGCATTGGCTGAAACACAGAGTCTATCTCCATATCAAACCTTACAGCATTGCAGTGGGCAGGATGGTCTTCCCTTGGCTGCTACAAGAAGCCATCTCCTTCTAATTGCATCCTTTCTGCCTCCTTCCCCAGCTTAGGAAAGCAACAGAGGCCAGTCAGCACGATCACAGGGGAACAAATGAAATAGATTAAGGGGTGGGGGGGAAGTGAGGGCTACTGAATGGAAATAAGAAATGAAAAAAATAGAGAAAGTTGAAATGGAAATCAAGAAAAAAGTGACTGTGAAGGAGTTTGCCTTTTTCTCTTCTTCCCAAGCACACATAGAGCAGTTCATGCAACGAACAATGAATCAGCAAAGGGCCAGATGGAAATGGCTGGCAGCTGGATAAGAATAAAGACAGACTAAGATGAAGGAAAGACATGAAACAAGGAGAGATTTAAGTAGAAAAGCTGCAGAATGCAGCATTAAAGGTGATCCTTTAAGGTGCTAATTAGGAAATTACTTGGGTTTGTAGCAGAAAGTCTAATTCAATGGCTATGCGCACTCAAAACAACCATTAGGAAACAGCTAATTCCAATCATTTACAGTAACAGCTGAATTTCTGAAGAAAGAGGCAGGAAGCAAACTGTTTTCCTTTATAAGGAAAGACAATACTAATGCTGAATCATCATTGTAAAACTATCATTCAGAGCCAACAACTGATTCAACTTAACGTATGCAACACTCAACCAACCCAAGACAACAGATCTGTAAACTAAGCCCGGCATATAACATTCTACCCCTGCTACACAGTTGCTATTGACCAGTCTTAACTGTCTACTCCTGTAGAGCCATCTTCTCCCCATTTTCTCGTTAGTCTTGCAACCACTAGCGATCAAATTGTATCCACAAGACCAGAGTAAAGTGGTGCACAAGTATGCCCACATTCAAAGAGACCCTGTTGTGTGCAATTTCCCTCATTACCAAAAGCAGTTGTTTGTTGTCTTCTCCTACACCATATACTTGAAGCCACCACATTCTCTCGACTGGCACTCGACATGCCGTGGTGCTACATAACGTTCTGGGCAACAAGAGGCTTTGAAACCAACACTTGAGATTACCAGAGAGAACATCTTTTTGAACAAGCAGCGGAAGGTTTTACTGACACACTTGTATAACCCGCTGCATACACAGACCTTCACGCTGCACTATTAACTGTTTTCTGTTGGAGAGCTGGCAGAAAAGGAGCAGGTTTTAACTGAGGCCTATTTTAAGAAAAAATAATAAAGCTAAAAACCCCATTTCAAGGACACTAGAAGCACCAGTATGGTTTTAAACCCCTTTTAAACACCAGGCCTCTGTTATGAATCAGAAGAAGGAGGATTACACAACTAAGGACTTCGAGCAGCTACCAATCAGCAAATCTAGAATCCACTTCTTGGGATATAAAGGAGCATTTGGGGAATGAAGACATATATCAGCTGTGGTAATTACTGGTTGTATTTCATTCTCTCCTTCCCCATAAAATTCTGGGGTGTACTCTCCAATGTCATTCCTTTCTCCGACGCCAACAGTCTTTCCTCTTTCCCGGACCATAACCAGAAAACATCACACAAACACCGCAGCACTGGCAGTATCATAAGCTGACAGGCTCCATTTTGGCTTTTTATTTCCTGCAGCTGTAAACAACCTAAGAGGATCCTGCATAAGGCTGCCATATGTCTGAGTTTTCCCAAACATGTTTCCCAGATTTTACTTGCCTTCTATTTCCAGAGGAACAGGAGCTCCGTCAGAACTACTACAGCATGGCTCCAAACAAGCTGCTGTACACCAGGACATCCCAAACACGTGCACTATATGCACATTAATCAACTGCAACACGTACAAACAGCAAGTCCGAAGCATTTCTGTAAGCACATGCAGCGTACAATCAATGAATATCTCTGTCTTGGCCCGACACCTTTGGAAGGCGCTCAAAGGATATACCGCACATCCACCTACAACCCATGTATTTTGTGTAGGATCAGTCACATGCTTCCTGTAAACACTGGACCTACCGGGTACACACGAACTATTTATATTCAACAATTTACTGCACAAGCACTACATTGCACATGCCCGCACAGCTCTGCCTCGGCAATTCCAGATAAAAATATGGCAGCTGTCATCTCACAGGTTGGAGAATCATAGCTCTGGCAACAAAGGACTACCAATATACCACTGCATATTGCAAACACCCTCACCTTCTATACAGCAGACTTCCTGACAAGCCATGGAAGAAAGCCACTCTTTCTCTCCATCTGGACAACTTTCTGGAGAATTTTCTGGAGAAAATTCTGCTTTTCACTGAGCCTTCTCTGCTGAGCCTTCTCCTCTCAGCCCTCTGCTGAGACATTTACTTCAATCTTCCTATTATTATTCCTGCCTCTAACGATTCTTCCATGTTCCTATGCCATATACAGATCAGGACAGAAAATTTTCAATGATTAAATAAATAAAATCCAGGAAAAAAATACCCAGGGTGATTTTTAATATTAAAATGAGAAATTAAAGAATTTTTTTTCTGATACAGTTAAAAAAGGAACAGATGACCTCGCATGGCTATATTTGAAAACATTAATTAGCTTCRGGGGAAGTACACTGGAATAATATGAATTTGGCTTCAAGTTTCTTGGAAGACTTCCTGGATTTCATTTCAAACACTACATTATCCATTAGTATGTCTGATATTAATATCCCCACCCTTCTCACCTAAAGCATTTTTCTTTTTATTGCATGCATTTTTTTATATAGCAATCAAGACAGACTTGGAAACACTGAAGAGGACTGTACAAGAGGAGAGGTCAAATGTATGACAAAAAAAAGGCAAGGGGTGGAGGGGTAATCCTCAATTTGTTTAGAGCAATCTTGGGTACAACTATTCTATCAGCAAGAAAAATACAATTGTGATTTGTAGACAGAGGCCGTCAACACACTTAAACCTTTAACAACATTTCTGGCTTCAAGCCATTCTTAAGCCAATGCCACTGATTCTGTGTTTGGAGACAAGCTCAACCCAGTGTTCACCAGAACCTGGGCATTTACCAAAAGGTAACCAAAGGCACGATCAGCATTACGATCTATAAAGATTCCTCTTGGATCACCTTGTGGAAGCYATGTTATTTCTGTAAATGATTTTTACCTTAAGGACTCAGCCCAACATCTATTTACTGGTTGAAATATTGACAGAGTCATGCAGCATAGCAGAATTTGTTTTACAGTAGAGTGTATTTTCACTATGAACACAATGATTACTACCAAATACCTTAGGCTTTTATTTTTAATCAGACATCAAAAGAACAAAACAAAACTCTTTAAAACAGTTATTGAGTTACTTAGCAAGGAATTTTTTTTCCTRTGTATATTGTCATCTTTACAGTAATAACAGGGAGCTTCTTATTCTTTCAGTTCATGTATCCATGCAACCTGATTAAGAGGTAGAAAAGCACAGCCAACTGCAAAATTCCAGAGGAGAAAAGGGTGCTAAATCAACCAAGATTAGGATATAACTACACTGCAAACCTCTGTACAGCACAGACGTAACCAAACCAGCTTTAAATAAGCTACCCAAGTACAAGAAGCTATACAGGCACCACAACACAGAATTCAGGCCATACTCGTTGACTGTGTTTCTGAACTGCCTTTGCAAGGTAGCAGCTCATTTAAAGTTAGCTCTGCCACTCTCCGTCAGCGATTTCCAGCCTTAAGGCTGACACTCTTCTTCAGGCTCCCCTTCACCTTTGGGTTCTGCTGCTTTATATAACCTGGCATTTGACACTGTAAATACACCTATCAGCAGGTATGCAAAAACCGCCCCACTGTAGTTACTGAGAACTCCAAATCGTGTCCAACTTCCACAAATTACCCTTCTCCATCCACTGTGCTCATCATTTAGAGCCACTGTGATGAATTTCCGAAAATATCTATTCTACAGCAAAAAAAAAAAAAAAAAAAAAAGAGACAGCTGGAATCGAGACTGTGGGGACAGACTGGCTGTCTCTTTGCATGTCATTATACCCTGAATTGTAATAGGCAAACATCTAGGAAACAGTACCAAGCAGTACGCTGTATTTAAAAATATTCTGAGCAATTTTTTTAAATAGAATTTAAAAACGTCCTTTGGAATGTAAAATTGTCTTGGGCTTACTCTGAGATCATGTAGTTTTGCTTAATGAGAACTCGTTTTTAACCAAACCACCTTGAAGGTATGCAAAACAAAAGACAAAAAAGCTTAAGTACAGCACTTACCTTAAGAAAAATATCAGGTTATCAGTGATACATATATTTAATACAATACAGATTAACTGTACATTTTATCCATAAATACAAGTATGTTGAGGAATGCAGTTGTTAATACATTTGATGTTAAAATAAAACAGTTGCCTCTTTTTAGCATGCTGAACTTTTTAGCATTCTTCTAAGTGCTGTACAAGGCCACAGAGTCAGCCTCTGGCCTGAAAAACTCTGTACAAAATTCCCAAACTAGCCTAAGCAGCATACATGACTAGTCAGTTTTTCAGAAGAGCTGAATATGCATTTTCAGATTCAAATTCAAGGGAAGCACCTACATGCAGCACCTTGATATCAGCAACATTGGCTTTCTCCTTCATCTAAAGGCTGATCTCACCCAGAGACTCCTGGGTCCCACATGACAAAGCCCCTCCTTTGGGGAAGGGACTGCATTTTGCAACTCTTCAGATTTACAGAAATATACAAGTGATTTTTGAGAGTGGCGAAGGAACAACGGACCAGAAAAATTCTAACTGGGCCATCCTTTCAGTATATTGAACATCAGCTCAGAAAGCCTGCCTATGAGTCTGAAGTTTTACTTTCAGAAAGTTATGGGGGCTCAGCATTTGTGCCTCAACAATAACCAGGCATTTACCACAAACACAGGTATTTATAGTGATTTATAGGCAATTAAAAATGTCAGCTTCCTGGTGAAGAAAATCTGTCAAAAAATCTTCTAGAAGACAGTATCTGCAGAGTGCCATTTATACCAAGAGAAACCCATATGTGTTGCAGTTGGATCCAAGAGCAGGTTTTAGCCTATTTTAGGCACAGTAAAGAACAGTGAACCAAGAATGAAATATGGCACTTATGTCCTACAGTCTGACACGAGAGAGGACAAAAAAATAGTCTCATCCAGGTCCACTGCTCTCCGCTCACCACCCCCAACACACTGAAGGTGAAAGGGAACAGCAAAGTGGGGGACGGGACAACACCATGCTTCTCTTCAGGACCACAGTTTTTCACAAATTACTGTGACCCCAAGTATCCAAAGCTGTCAAGGGCCCAAGTCTGAGTATTGGTGAAAATGTCCCTCCCAGAAAGGAGTATATCAGTATACAAACCCACTGAGAAAAACAGAGCAGCATTTCTTTCCTGTCACTGGAATTTAACAAGTCATACCCCACCTCAAACGGAAAGAGCCCCATCGGTGGGTATCCAACCATTGCGAGAAAGATGCTCCTGCCTACTGTACAGTTCAGAGAAATCATTTCCCTTCAAACACCTAAAACACATGTCCAACCATTGCTCACCTGCAGCAGCTTCACCACGCCACAGTCCTCACTTTTCACTCTAACCAGATCACTTGATATACCTGGGCCTCTTTGGGACTGACAACACATGGGCACACAAAGCAGGAAGGGGCAACCATTCTCCTTGAATAAGTCAGGACTACTATTCCGATAGCAATGTGTGGCCTCCACATCTCAGAGAAAAAAGTGCAGCACAGGCCACTGACTTTATAATAAGGGAATGTTTCCAGTATGTGGCTAGAAATAGATATTTCTGAATTTGGCTGGAGAAATGCCCCCACACCAGCATCAAGTCCGCACCACAGAAAACCTCAGACTACTCTGTTTTGTCCGAGACACTTGCACAGATATAAATAGTATGAGAGAGGAAGTTTTCATGAAAGCAACACAAGATTATTAATAAGAGAACAACTTACAATTAAAAGGCTCATATAAAAGTGGTAACTGGAGATCTCAAGAACAGTTACTACTTTCCCTCTGTTTATCATTCAGCAGCTTGTAGAAGGCATAGAAGAAATGTAAATTGTCTGTGTATTTAAATGCAAACTGTTTATGTATACTACATATAATTCACACACAAGTGACGTGTATCTATAAAGGTAGGTTTCACAATAGCAAATTCATCTTAGTAAGAGGAACAACACGCTTAAGATGTGATGCTGGACATCTGTGTTATTTCTACATTCAAAAGATACAGCGAGATACAGTAATTCAGTCTAAGATGATAAACACACGCAACACTGTAGTAAGTCTCTACAAAAGAGAAAGCAAGACAGTGAAAGAAGGTAGCTGGCAGCAACAGCACCTGATTTACTAGCCTAAATGAAGATATTATTAAAGGTTAACAGCAGACAGAATCTCTCAGCATAATATTCCCTCTTGTTACACCTTGGAGTGAAAGAAAAAAAATAATGCTGGGATTCAACACACCACCTCAGAGCTCCTCCGCTGCTAAAAGCCATCTTTACCCCGTCTCCATTACCAGTTCAAAACCTCCCTGCTAGGCCAGAACTCGGCTGCCTTGGCCCCCTTTCCATCCATGACCCACAAGCACAACTRCCATTCAACACTGTACCCAGTCTCCAAGGTGCACAACACCCAGAGATGAAACAGTGTTGGCTCAAAGGAATTTCAGAGGATGCCAAATTACTTCAGAGTAAGCATTTTCAGGGCATGTGGTTGAGGTGTACTTTTCGATCCAGAAAGGGGAAAAAATAAATTACCAGAATAATGCCCTTTCTCAAGGAAAGGAGAAACACAAATGATAAATCCACTGGGGAAATCACTGTCTTGATAAATCTTGATACAATCTACTTGAAAAGATCACTTCAATTCCCTACGTGTAGTGAGAAAAAGTAATGTTTCATCAATCCCATTACACTGAGGTTCTCAGTCCTACACTGCCTCCATTAGTTTTTCTTAACAAATTGTATGTTACTATTTACAATCCAAACACATTGCTACACACTGGTTACCTTTCTACAGTAGTTCGCACTTTTCTATTGTTTATTCTTAGCATTGGAGAAAATAAACTCCTACAAATTTGGTTCTAGCTCTGATTGGAGTTTTGGCTGTAAGAACAAGTCACCGTAGGCTTCCAAGCAAATTAATTAACCTAGTGGGCATGTCTGTACAGATGCTCTTACCCCTCAAAGAGACGCCAGGTAACTTGTCACTCCCATCCTGCCCTCAGCCCAGAGTAAGCGCCTGCATACCTGTAGCTAACACCACTGCATTTGGCAAGGACGTGTTGACTTTATGGCTATGCCAAACCCGGCCACAACAGGCAAGCCTGCTCTTTGGCAGCATGCTCCTGAAGCACTGGTGCTTTCTGATCCTGCAGTGCACAGCTTTGGGAAGCTGAACTAGTAAAAAATGTAATGCAACTGCTTTTCCTCTGTTAAAAGAAAACCCTAAAAACCCCACAAGTAGCTCACCAGGAATCAGGGCCGGCTTAATGGAAGGGGTAGAAACCTGCATCCTTGGAGGGAGGGAATAGTACCACGCCAGCTATAATGCAGGCTGTGCTGTGAGATGGAGTAACACCCTAGGTCCACTCACTAGCTTATCTAACAGTTATTTATGCATGTAATACCACAGTGGAAAGAAAACCACCAAAGAGGGAACTTTGGAAAAGTTTTACAAATGCTAACCAGTCCACTGCAACTTGCTGGAAGTTCAGAGAAAATTTCCTGGCTTTTAAGACTCCTTTGCCTATCACGTGCTTATTTGAACAGACAGCCAGGTTGTCAGCAGCACCTCACCCATCCTCCTGACGGTGCTCGCAAGACACCAGGGGAGCACTGCAGTGAGTCTCCTCCATCGCACATACCAGATGGTGGGGAGAGCTGGAACCTTGGGGCAGCCTGTGCTGGGCCCCACAGAAGGTACTAAGGGGGGCTGAAGGTCCTTGCTGCAGGCTGAACTCGAGGATGCTTCTCTCAGTGCATGACATTTTTTGCACATCTTGAACACAGGTTGCCGTTAATTTCCTTCTCTCTTCTGTAACACACATGTCCCGAAACCTTCAAAGCACCTTTCATATGGGGAATAACTCTGCTTACCTCCTTTACTGGTCAGGACAATGAGGAGGAACAACACACACAAGGTCACTCAGAAGTAAGACAACTGGGATTCCCAGTTCACTATTTTATTTTCTAGGCAGGACAGCTTTACAAGCATGTAATTAGTTATCCAGCAGCCTATTTTAACAAGCTAATAAATATTTCTGGTAATTCCCCTTTTACCTTACAACAGTAGCAGATATGTCAAAAGAATGAAACCTAATATGTAGATAACAAGAGTCTCTGCATCCTATATAAAATTAGCCAAGTTGGGGATGGGACAGAGGGGAGTGATGATGTTACTATGACTTCTCACACAGGTTTGTTTGGTCTGTTAACAAATGGTTTTGTCATCACCAACTAATATTTGTGTATGCTGAAGACGCATTTATGATGAGTTTTACATCAGACATGTCAAAACGGGTAGTAAAATGCAGAGCAAATCCTACAAACCAACTATAAGCACCACAGGGGAACTAGAGATACAGAATCATCAGAATAATTTTGAGTTGCAGTCAATGTAATTTAGCATTGACTCCCAGCACCTGGTACCAGAGACTCCAGGGGAAAGTACCAGAAACCGTGCAGTGGGTGTGTTACATGCACATGGGAAGTTTCCCCCTAGTCCTATGCAAACTATAACTATCAGTTTACATCCTGACTCAGAAAAAGAATTGTCCAATTAGTAAGTTAATCTAGCTGATGTGATTGAATGATTTTGTTAAGTTTATCTACAAAACTTCAATGATTTTACCCTGAATTATAATTCTAACAATGAAGTTCACCACTAATCTCTGAATTAAACACATACTTCCTCACTGATGTTGACAGAAATTACACATACAAAAAGTTCAAAGTATTAGCCTGTGTATTTGACTGTGCATTTTCAAGTTATTAAAAACAAACAAACAAACAAAAAATCCCACTCAACAGCCATCAAACAGTCCTTTAAATTAAGAACCAAACTATATTACCACTGTGGTAATAAGTGAGGATATCTGAGGCCTACAGAATATGTTTAACAGAGTTGACGGTTGTATGACAACTGGCCTAACCTGAATCTCCTTTGATACCCTCCTGTTTGATACCCTTAAAGTAAAATATCCAAAGACATAAAACAAAAGAAAAAAAAAAAAAGAAAAAAAAGAAAAAGAAAAGCACCAAATAATTTTCCCAAAAGCTCGTATTTAAAGAAAAGAGAAAAATCTGTTTTCAGAGCAACAAGTCTCTCGGTATTTATCAAAGCCAAGCAACTCCAGAGCCAGAGCTGATGCAGACGCAGAAATGCACACGCTGGAATTTGATGAGCACGTCTCATTTTGTCCCACTAAGCCCTTATATTTTTTTGGGGCGGGGGGGGGGGTAGTGGACGACCCAAACCTTCAGGCAGCGAAACAACCCCGCACCCTCTCACGAACGCTACGGCCGCTCTTCAGCACTCAAGCCCCGCGTTACCCCAGCCACGAGGAGCAGAGGGGCTCCCGCCCCACCCGTGGCCGCCGGCCCGGCACCCCCCGGCTCCAACTCCCCCCTCTCAGTACGGGGGAACTTTTTGCGGGGACAAACGGGGGAGCCTCCCTCCCGAAGCTCGCAAGGACCTCGCGGGCAGGGAGGTGGTAAACCCGGCCACCAAGGGCCGGGCCCGGGCGGGCGGGGGCAGGCGAGGGGAGCTGGCTCCTCCGCCTCGCCGCACGCCCGCAGCCCGGCCCCGCGCTCACACACCGGTCCCACTTGCTGACTGGAAATCTCATTACGGTTCCCCCCCACCCCTCCCGTATTTCCTCTCTGCGAAAGGAGAGCGCTCCCCGCAGCACGGCGGCAGCGCTACGAGCAACCCGCCAGAGAAAAACCCGGCCCTCAGCGGGTGGGAAGGGGAACCGAGCCGCCGGCAGCGCGGAGGCCTCACCTGAGAGCAGAAGTAGGAACCCTGGATGCCCAGCTTGAGGCAGGTCGGGCACTGCAGCTTGGCCTCGCTACTGCAGCCGGCCGTCTCGCAGACGCGGGTCTCCACCGCCGCCATGCTGCCGGGCTGCCACAGGCGCGGCGCGGCGAGCGGCGGGGGAGGAGCCGCCGCCCGGAGGTGCCGCCGGCTGAGGCGGGCGGGGAGAGGGGAGGCGGGGAGGAGCGGCGCGGAGCGGCCCTGAGGGGCCGCTCCGCGCCGCGCCTCCCCTCTCCCCGCCCGCCCTCCCTCCCTCGGCGCAGACGCCGGCGAGAGCCGCAGGTGCCCTTCAGGAACCGTAACTCGGCGGAAAGGGCAGGGAGGCGAGCTGGGGACGGGGGCGGCCTGCTGACAGGATAACCCGGCCGGCGGGTGGCAGAGGTAAGAGGAGGAGCCAGACTCCTAATTCCCCCATCTCCTGGCTCCAGCCGTGTTGACCAATTAATTTGTAAGAGGTGCTTTAAGATATTATTTTTCTTTCTTGTTGCCGTTCCTCGGCARGGTCCTAAGATGGACGTGCGGTGCGGAGGCTGTTCTGTGTGGTTTCGCTGGAGCTGTGCGCTGGGGCTCTCCGCGTACGTGGCCGTCTGCCAGCGAGAAAGAAGTTCGTTGTCTTCCCTTCTCGTGTTTGTCATCGGTGAGGCAGTATCCCACGTTTTTCAAGCGTATCTTCTTTATTATGGAGTGCAGTGTTGGTCTGTAGGGCTGGCTGTGCAGTTTATAACAATTCTTTTGCTCTATTTTTAGCTCTCGTTTGGGGGAGGGGGGTGGGAACATCACAAATTCAATATTCAGTAAGGCAGTAACTAAAATTAGAAAAACAGGCTGCAGAGTCGCGGTGGCATTATCACAGGAAGGATGCTAGTTTTTTTTCCTGGAAAGAGAAAGATTAGATACCAATGATCTGTCATAAAAATAAATGTGACTAATACATACGTTATGTTTCTCCCATCTACATGGGTTGATCTCGAAAAAGATACTATCTGTGCCCGTAAAGCTAACTGTGCTAATGTTCTCTGAGTATTGATCTCAAAGCTATTGTCAATATGTACTAAAACATCTCTAATATCAATGCAAGACACTTTTTACTGGTTCATAAGTCAAGAGGAAGTTGCTTTTAAAAAGAACGTGGAGAGATGCCTATTGAATAGGAGAATAGCTGCAAAAGACTTCAGAGCACTTTTTGCTAGATCCAGCCATTAGTGCAGAGATTCCACTCCTGTTTAAATCTCTGTTGCCTTCCCACTRGCTGGCAGGCACAGCCTATGATTTCAGTCAAAACTTTGCAGGATCGGATTCTCTCTTCCTGCTTCAATGTCATTGACTTCAGTGAAACTACACCAAAATATTTTCCTCATTTCCTGGCATCCAGATAACTCCCCAGAAAGTGTGATTCAGAATCCAAACTATAATCTCAATATTTTCTGCAATTGTATTCCGTCCCCTGTGGTCTTCTGGCCCCGTCTTTAATAAAAAAATATTTCCTAGGCTTAGAGTTTAAGTGAAAATTTCCACTTACTAACTCCTCAACAGAAAAGCATGCACCCTATTCTTTTGTCAGAATAAGTGTATTCATATAAACATACTTGCTATCTTGTGGCAATGTAATCGGTGAAAAGTGGCTAAGTAGCCCAGCTGATTATGGGACCAAGGTGACAGATAACAAAGTACCTGATCCTGGTTTGTTGTGTGATAAGCACTTTCACTAGCATGGTCAAACAACYGAAGGAATTTGATGCCATGCTATTATTGCAGGTGGACACCTGTCTTTCTGACAGTTCTCACCTTYATTTCTCTAGTATTGATAATACTTGTATCCATCTATTGTTCATAGAAAAAGAATACTGTGAGAGTGAATTAGGAAACGTTTCTAGGATGCTTGTAAAATACAAAGATTACAACTATTATTTTTTTCAACGAGTGAAAATAGCTACGTATTGATTCATGCAGCTCATGCTGTGACAGCGTTTAGGTCCAAATTCTGAAGACAGGTAACCAACTGCCAACCAACATAATGACATATCATTAAAGGATGCATTCACAGACTGTGATTTTACATATTCCAAATCCAAGTCATTATTAAAGGCTTGGTTTAACCTTTTTAAAGCAAAATGTTACTGCACGGGCAGAATCACTCTTAAATGATCCACGTTGCTAGCAGGTATTGTATTGTGTACAGCCCATGAAAAATCAGTGCGCCTTTTCCAAGTAACCAACAAATCAAGCTATCAAGCAACGCAGGACAGGTACCTTCGTACAATTCACTTGCCACTTTCTGCCATTTAAAGAACCCTGAGGACTTGTAGACATTATTTACCTGGCTAAGCAGAGTTTACAAGTACTTGGTGTCACTGACATGATATAAAAAACCTGAGGCATACTGATTGATCAAGTCTAGTGTCTTCTGCTCAAATGTCATCATCTGCTTCTTGATGAGATTTTAGTCTCATCATCATTAATAATTCAGGATACTTTACTAAATTTTAKGAGTATTTAATTCACATTTAGTTTCATGTCTGAGTATAACTTTACAATTTATTCCTATTTGTATCTTTCAATATCCTTACTGGGACAATGTCAGTTTGTGTTTGTGCTCATTTTGTAGTGGTTGACAATGATGCAGGTTAGGAAAAAAGAGGACTCCCATTCTAACTAGTAGATAGGGTTCCTTCTGTTACTCAGCGTCATTTATTTGCTGCTTTTCTGAAGTGCAAAATAAATGCATGCTGTTTCCCTGCTTACTTGGAGAAGCCAAGGATGCATATGTTAATTAAACCATTTAAAAAATATATTTAATTTAAAGAACAGTGAACTCCCTAATTGAGGAATTAACAAACTTGCTTACTTGTCCTCCTCAGTGTTTGGAAAGAACATAGACTGATTTGCAGATCAACCTAAAATAACTAACACTGAAAGATTTGACCTAAGATGTTGTTGTTGTTGTTGTTGTGATGGTTTTCGCTTTTAAACAGCCTTATATTATCATCCCTGTAGTAAAAATTATGTGGATTCYGTGGTACTTCAATGCTTTTATTTTCCAATTTGGCCCTGATTTTCTGATTTGATAAGTGAACCGATTCAYGCCTCCTGGAGGTCCATCCACTGCCATTTCCCATTATCTGGTGGCACACTCATTCTCACCAGGGAAGTTCACTGACCTTTGCTGTGACCTTCCCTGAGTAGAGCTCTTTTTTCTCTGTCAGGCTTTTCATGTCACTTTCTGGCTGGCTGTCCCCCTGTGTCACAGACAAACGCACACAGAGGCGCATGAGTCAGAAATTTTATAGCCCATTCATGATCCTTGATTTATGTCAATGCTGTATTCCTGCTGTCCTCCCAACTTCTGCAAAGTGATGCAAGGCTGGGAGTGCGTGAGGTTAGCAAACAAGGGCAGAAGGAGAGGTCAGCAATCTCTCATGGGTCAGATAGCTGCTGCAAAAAAGCTAGAGCATCTGGCAGCTAAGGCAGCTGCTAGTTAGGAAAAAAATGGCCACTGAATTTGACATTACTTAATTAAGAGASTGCCTTAGCTCATGTTTCCCCCTCCTCACTTTGCTTCTGAACATTGCAGTAGTGGGGGTTGGGCAATCGCACTTCCCCAGTGAAGCCCAGTGAAGCTCCTGGGTATGGTAGCTGTCTTCTGTTCAGGCTCATTGAAGACACAATTAAATGCCCCTTTGTTTAGCGATAGCTGAAACAATGCAAAAATACCACCCAGGAGCTAGACCACATGCAAATGTGCACTATTACGGCTTGGCCAGATGGTACAGGCACTTACTGAGATTCTCGTACCAAATGCAACAGTTATGTAGGTTGTGTGTGTCTRTATGTGCATGTAAAAAAGAGAAACTGCAAAACCATCACAAATGCACACAAAAACAAATGTCTCAAAGATGGCCACAAAAAAAGATGTAGCATGATCTTAAAAAATAAGAGTGAAAGAGAACCCTTGTAGGAAACAGTACCCAGAAGAAAAGACAAACCTGTGGTCAAAGCAAAATAGTCTTACTATGGCCAGAGGAAAAAAAAAAGACTTTGTAAACATCCTTTGTAAATGAACAGAGTTGCATTAAAGAAATACCTGTCTCCATTTTTCCACTTTAAAGAAAAATGATGTGGGATTTCAAAGTCTGTCTGATTCTGTAAGTCAAAAGAGGTTGCAATATATTGTAAGGCCCTGCCTCACTCTTGTTCCTCCCATTCGTGGAGACACAAACTAAAATACTGTAAGGYCCGCTACAGCCACAGTTCAGACTGGAGCAGGCTTACTCAAAGCTAATTCCAAGCGTGCTTTCTCTAGTTGTGGTGGAAAGGAGGATCCTGCACATTCTTTTGTTTTGTTTTGCTTGTTCAAGCCGCGCTGCCTCTTGCAGCTTATGTATTAATATAGTRGATCAAAATTTCTGCTGTGATTTAAGAACAATTCTCTCTGAATTCAAGAACACTCTTCCAGAATCCAAGAATCTTAGCATTTTCTAATATATGCATATGAAACTGGTTGTTTATCATGGGACAAGAACAAAGGAAAACAAGCTGCATCTTTTCAAACAAAACGGTGTTTTATAAAAAGCATTCCTATTTAACCAATAAGTTGTAAGCTTCAAAGAGAGAAACTGCACCACTTGTAATATTTGAAAGAATCCATGAATGTGTCTTGAGGTGATAAAAATTTTTATTCTTTACTATGGAAGCACAATAAAAGTCACAGAGTGAAGTTCTGGCCCAATGAATTCAATGGGAATATTACTGATATCCACAGGGATTTCACCCAGTTTTTGTCATCAAAGTCAAGGCCATAAAAAAAATAGACTGAATAGTAGTAAAATACTAGCAGTGTTTTGTTTCCGCTTTAGATATCATGGACGATACTATGAAACATTAAAAATTCTTTTTATTTTCAGGTTTCAAAATCAAACTAAGATGATCAGATTTTTAATCACATAAAACACAGTGATTCTAAAAATGTTATATCACTGATGTGAGCGATCTGCTCCATTTCCACTCAAATCAGAGATACAGGTGTGCAGATCAATTAGAGCTTATACTTSCACACCTCTGACTTCGATGCCGCACTTTGCAGAATAAAACAGATGTTCCTAACAACTACTTAAATTCACAGTGAAAACTGATAGAGCTCTAAAGTGTGCGAGGATTACTGAAGAAGAGAGATTCAACATTTCTTGACTTCAGACCTTTCTTATTTTCCACTATAACTTCAGAAAGTGTGGTTTTGTGGATGTATCTATGATACCTCTTCGCCTTCTATCTTGATTTTCCTTTTAGTTAGTTTGATGATGATGTCACTGGCAAGGCAGCCACATCRCTTCTGAAGATCTTGCTTATGTGTGTCAGTGACTCAAAGAAAAGATTACTGTAGCTCATAATCCTCTCATGGCTATTATAAGTTGTTGGATAACTTCTGATGTCATCTTTAGAGGCTTTGTGCCCCTGTAACTCAACAAACCAAAGAAGAACGTGTACCAAATCACAACACGTGCTTAATTCCTATTTGTGTGGTAATAAGGTAGGCCATGTTCAGAACTCAGATGTAATATATTCGTCTGTCTTATTAAACATTGTTAGTAAGCATACCTGTCTTATAGGGGACTTTATGCTGTTATCCCTGTACTGCGTAAGAAAAATGAGAATCCAGCCAAATGCTGTGTGACATTCAGTATCATTTGGTGGTTAACAGTCATTTACAGTTGTTCTCAGTAAAATGACATTTAAAGCTCTAAAATGTAGGTCTGTACACTTGGTTYATTGAGAATAAAAATACAAAGTTAAATGCAGAAGAAGCTGAAGATAAAATGATCAGGGAGGAAGAGGATTCTGGATGGATTATCTTTATTTATGTTAAGAGACTTAAAGGCAGGATTAAAACAGGCAGTCAAAGAATGTGCATGGTTGCCAAACAAGTAAAATGGAATATCAGATCCATCTGGCAGCATATTAGGCARGTAAATAGGAAGGCTTATTAATTACATATTAATATGTATTCATAGTAAACAGTCTGTAAAGAATTACTAGGAATGAAATTTTGTAATATAGGTAAAATGAAGAGTATGTCACTGGACAAAAAATAATGCTTCTGCATGTATTGACATACTTTCTGAATGTACAAATTTAATAGATTATGTTCTTATTTTGCCATCATAACATGGTTTAACATTATACAGCATAGGGAGAAATATTTTCTTTCTTAATTTCTGTTTTATCACTGGGAAGATATGTCTCAGTTCTTTTATTTTGAAAACTTTTTCAGTATTTATTTTATAAAACAGTATTATAAAAGGTTAAGAACTTAAATACGTTTTTGTTGTGTTTTCCTTTAGAGATGTCAGGTGGCAGATAAAACATTACTTTCTTGAACCCTCTGCCTTTGTTAAAAATAAAATCGTAACACTAAAATGAATTCCATGGCAGAAAAAATACAGCAGAAAATTTACTGTTCCGATACATTTTGATTATAACCAATGGCCATTCAGTGATCTACAAACAAATATAGTAGAAGGCAGCTTTATTCTATCTCCTAATAGTAAAGAAACAACAAATACGATGCCCTGCACCACCCTGTTGGCTTGGAGACTACGGCCTCTCTTTCGGATTGCATACTGATACTGCCAGTAATAGATACTTTTTGTTAAAACATTCACATATCCATCCCCTGTCTGGCGTCCTATAAAAATCCTGAAGTCCTGATGTGAAGCCATTTGCCTGAGTACCATAAGCCCTTCCTGGTACTTTTTCTGCTGGCACAGTGTATCTGTGGATGTGGATTTACTTGCACCTCTATAAACATTCTTCCAGTAACAGTCTCACAGTACCGTAGCCCCCATAGGAGTTATTGAGCCAGGCAACGTTTTAGTCAGTGCTGGCCAGATTTCGGAGYGACAGGAAGTTTACCTCTCCTTAAAACCATTTTGGTTTTGGAAAAGCTGCTCTTTAAATCAAATCCAATGAACAAACTTATTAGAAATCAAATAATATCTGCATAGGTTAACATGTCAAGCCTAAAGAGGGAGATTTTAGAGGAGTACAAATAATTACTGACTTGTTTCATAATTAACCAACCCAATATTGGGTCTGGTTTACTAATAGTGAAATGCCAAGGAGGATCGAGTTGATCAGCAAGGGCAGAAAATACAGCAGGAACAGGAGACTTTGTTGCTTGTATGTAGATTGTACAAATGTTACACCTAGATGTTAACACAGAGACTGATTTTTTAGACATTTTCAGCGTCTCTTCCTTGGAATAGCTTGTTAGAAAGCCCACAAGAAGATAGACAGCTTTTGACTTCATCCTGAGTAGCATTCAGGATCTGGTTTGAAATCTCATCTTTGAAGAGCCATTCTGTGACAACTGCCTTAACATACTTTGATGCAGTATCATTACAGGAGCAGCAGCAGCCAAAACATTCAGCAAATTTGTCCTCAGTTTCAAAAAGAGGAACTATGTAAAAATAGGAGAGTTTGTTAAAAAGTAACTTTAAAAGTGCAGCTAAATTAAATTTTCAGAGGYAGCAAGGAAGCTATTTTAAGATGCGCATTTTAGAAACTTAAGGTCTATATGCACTTGGATTATTGAGGAAGGCTTGAGAATGGGCAAAAGGGAGACAGCACAAGTAAACAACAGGCTAAAGGAGGTTATTAGAAACAAGAAGCTTTCTTTAAAAAAAGGTGAAGTAATACTGAAATGAAAAAAATACAAAACCCCCACATATTCCTGCAGATTAAATGCAAGAAAACAGTTAGATTGGGTCCCCTCCAAAGGAATCAAAGCTAATAATCTTTCTTCAATCCTTAGGAACAGGAAAACTTCCAGAAGTCTGCTGGACTAATTGATAACCATGGTATTAACTGGTATTAACATGGTACTCAAAGCAAACAAGGCCATTGCAAAGAAGTTCATAAACTATTTGAGTCAGCATTCACCGGTGGATATCCTGGAAATGTAGGGGTTTTGAAAAGAGAGTGGATAAAACTGATAAAATGAACAGCAAGAAACCACTAGGACCAGATAGAAATTGCTAACAGGTRTGTTTAACTACAGTTTTAAAAGTGTACCGATACCTGGTGTCTGCAGGATGGCAAATGGGATGTCAATTTTTAAAGAGAATTCCATGGAAGACAGGGTGCCTGATGGGCTGGGATGGGAAGTCTGMTGTCTCTCCCTTGCAAATCAGTAGAAACTATGGTGGGCAATAGAACTAGTGGACACCTGGATAAGTATGATGTASTTGGAAGGGTCAACATGACTTTTGTAGAGGGAAATTCTGCCTTACGAATGTCCTGAATTCCCTGAAGAGTCAACCTACATGTGGAGAAAAGTGGCTTATAAGTTGCATTTCCAAGGGGTAACTCATCTGCTTGGAGCAGATAAATGAATGCATACCTGTCTGAAGCATCTGGAATATTTATTTCCAATCACATATTTCTCCCCTAAACAGCTGTTTCTCTCACCTCTTCCCAATACCTTCCTTAGATACCTTAAGACTCAGTGCTGAATAAGGTCCATGTCAATCCCTCTGTCACCTCCCTTAACTTCCTCTGTTCTCAGGAATGAACTTTAAAAGATAGATTTCTGGGGGGAATTGAAAGCATTTTAACCACCATAATTACAAACTCTTTGTTCCTCATGCTGTGCCTCCATTTCTAGGTCACCCTGAAGAGGGGATACTGTATGAATGTGCAGGAATGAGCCTAGTCTCAAAGCCTGAAAACACCCTGCTTGCTAACGAACTCCTTAGCAGGTAAAGCAGAATGGATGCGTGCAGATCCCCTACCAGACTTTCTGTGACAGGACCTTAGAGCTAAGTACAATTCTTGACACACTGAATTATTGGGGAGAGTCTGTTTSGTGCCAGACAGAGAGACATGCCTAACAGTTGTGAACTTCTGTGCCTCATTTGACAACAACCCAAGCACTCGGCTGGTAGTGCTGTATGCCTGTGCCTGCCCAGCCCACGCACCCTGGCTGCATTGCATTTCCCTGCTGGGGAGAGGTCTGGCTGAGTATGACCGCCGTCTGCTCCCCGTGGGACAAGAAGGAAATTGGGGCACATGAGCTGAGAGGGATCTGCAGCACACTTTGACCAAGTCCCTGCTGTAGATTCTTGGACCAGGTGTCCAGGGCTTGGCAATTTGCTCACAACATTCAAAGCTTCAGCACACTTAATCGTCAAACCTGTCTAAATCCTTCCTTGGCTGGAGAGCACCTCTCCCTTCCCTTCTCCCACGCACCTCAAAGGAGCTCTACTGGCAGGCCTGTGAAGTTGGACGTGGTGGCTGAGGGGAGGGTGGGTTTCCATGTTCGCATCCTTTCGCAAGGAAAAGGAGATGTTRGATGGGGTGGCTCTACCTCTGCTGACAGGTGCCTTCCCGCAGAGTTGGGATAGCGAGGGGAAGAGATGGGAAGTGCCTCTCGCTTTTCTCTTACCCTACGAACTCCTATTTCCCCGTGCAGGGAAGGCATCCCACCTTCTGGCTTCGTTCACTGCCAGCGAGTTGTCTGACCCAGGCACCGACAGCCTCAGGCTTTGGAGGCCCTGACGTCCCCCACACCAGCTGCAGCTGCCTCCCGGCCGCCAGGCTTGAGGAGCAGCAGGTTCCTCTGCTCACTACCTTTGTTTCCCTGGTGAGTCTAGATCACCGGCCGTGTCTCAGTCCCGTCCGAGCACCAAGCCAATTACATGTGGAATCGGCAAAATACCCAGTCAAATGAAACAAATAAAGCGCGCGATCTGAACGCTGGGCTCGTCTGCGGTGAATGATGCCGTTAAATCGGTGCTCGGGCGGCCGCAGCTGTCCCCTGGGGAACAGGAGGCAGCTGAAACCGCCTCTCCCGAGCACGCACGGACAGACGGAACGGGCCCTGTACCCGGCGCTCGGGGGACCGCGAGGGCTGCCCACGGCGCCGGCTGCCCTCCGTGCGCTGACACAGCCCCGGTAAGGACCATGGCCGGGCGCCGCCGCCTCAGCACTGCCCGCTTCTTCCTCCCCACGTGACGGCGGATCGCCGGGAGAGGGGCGGGGCTCCCGGCCTGCCCCGCGACCGGCGACTACAGCTCCCGGCAGGCGCCGCGCCCCGCCTGGGGCCCGAGGGCCGGCGCCTCCCCGCCCCCCTCCCAAACGGCCGCCGGGCTCACGTGACCGCCGGGCGGCCAACCGGGTTTGAACCTGGGTTTTTTATCCGCCCCTTCCCCTCCCCGCAGCGCTTCTGCGATCAGATCGGTCTAAGATGGCGGCGGTGGAACCGGTGAGTGTTTCATTCCCTTCTCCCGCCCGCCCTTCGCTCTCCTTCCTCACCCTCCCGCCGCCGCCGCCTCCTCCTTCTCGAGCCGCGGCTCCCCCGGCCGCGGCGGGCGAGGGGGCGGTGAGCGCCCGGCCGGGCAGGAGGCGGATGGGCGCCGGGGCGCGGGCGGCGAGGCCGGCGAGGAGCGCACGCACGCACGCAGGGGGACGGAGCGGGGGGAGGGGGAGCGGGAGG